>CM039502.1:5913424-5927662 GCA_022432975.1 Begonia masoniana
ATGAGAAGAGAGGTAGAGTAGAAGAAAGTAAAACTTATGGCTTTATGGTAAGATGTTTATGTAATGCGTTCTAGTGTTACGGTATTAAGATGTTTATCTCAGTGTTGATGAACATTGGAGTAGAGAAGTTAGAGTTGAAATTAAGTTGGAAAAGATATCAAGCTAGCGGGAGACAAAGGTAGGAAAAAATGAAAAGTTGGGAGATGTAGAAAATTAGTGAAGTCATAATGTAGGGCATTATTGAGCGGTGGGGTGTATAGTTTAGAATGAACCCAACTTAGTGTTGTGGAGAGTTGACCATTTGGAGTGAATGAAACAATCAGTTCGTCCTGCGATGGTTATAGTGAATTAGAATATGTGAAATGAGTTCGAATGAGGTGCGAGGTAAACAGATGTAAGATGGATAGAAGATCGAAGGAATTGAAAATCTAAAACTAAGTGGGTTCTAGTGTTATTGCTATGAGATGTTTTTGGAGGTTTTGAGATTGTTGATGGATACGTGTCTGCATTAGAAAGTAATTAGTGACGAGTAAACTTAGTCACGAGATCTGTCGTAAGAAATTACTAGGGACAAGGATTTAAGTTGAGAGTCTTCAAAGGGGGGGTAGCATAGAGAGTGGTCGTGGTATGACTAGTTGTAGACACAGAAGATAAAGCGTGCGGAATAATAATGAACTTAGCTAGAGCAAAGACGAGTCGAGAATTAGTTAGAAGGGTGTGAGGGTCTGGATTAGATTATAGTTGAATGAACGCCTTCGGAGTATTGGGTGCAGAATAGGTAAGACAGAATTGTGTATGTAGTAACCGATAGATGAGTAAGGGTATGGAGGTGAGATGGGTACATTGAGGACTATCCATGCCACAAAATTTTTGTAAGGAGGGTTAGATTGTAACACCGGGATTTGGTTAAGGGAAAATTGGAAAGAAAGAAAATAAAATAATTTTTTTTTTTTTTTTTTTTTTTTTTTTTTTATCACAAAAGCTCTTTTTGGTCTTTTACAACCTACTCTTTATTAGCCGTACACATTCGATCTTATCCTCGTTCCTACTTTAGACTGTTCCTTTTCGAACGTGATGAAAATCCATCAATTTCAGCTTCACCATTCATAAATCCACTCAGATTTTATGCTATATTTTTCCTACAAATCTAGATTAGAGTGATCAAGCTATTGAAAACATCCAGATTTCTAATCTAGAGCCTCAGTTTTTTGAAGTCAGACTTCTGCAGCCGTACACTGCTGCAGACAGTGACAAGCAAATAGAAGCTTTAGCCAGGACCATCCCTATTATACAGCCATTTCAATGAGACGCAGAATCCATGTTCAACTGTAATTACTGCAACTGACTATACAACTGTCAGCCACAGAAAATTCTAAACTATCATAAGAAACATAGTGGATATATGGCAGTTTACAACAACAAGACATCTTACTTTAGCAAGTAAAAGTAATCTTTTTCAAGTGTCAGTGGCCACATAAACGAAACCGTGCTGAAAAACCTACCCTATAAATATGCCATTACCCAAAGAGCACAAGAATAGAATCAAGCCAAACCAAACTGTTTTTCCGACTCAAATATCTGTGTTAGCAGATTCCAATCGCCAAACCATTTCACCCTCAAAAAGAAACTTGGATTCATACCAGAAGAAGAAACCCATTACTCTCTGTACTAAGCCAAACCCATTAATTTACAGGTAAAGAAATGGTCAAACACCTTATCTTAGAAGCCCTCAATGTGCGAGTGCTTGGCAGTGGAGACAAGTATCTGGTGCTGGCGCATGGATTTGGCACTGATCAGTCAGCTTGGCAGCGAATTCACCCCTCTTTCTCCCCTTACTACCGCGTCATTCTCTACGACCTCGTCTGCGCCGGCAGCGTCAATCCCGATTATTTTGATTTCCGGCGATACACCACCCTCGATCCATACGTCGATGATTTGCTCGCAATTCTCGACACTCTCAGAGTCGATCGCTGCACATACGTTGGCCACTCTGTCTCCGCCATGATCGGAATACTCGCCGCTATTCGCCGCCCGGAGCTCTTCTCAAAGCTCATCCTCGTCGGTGCTTCACCGAGGTAACTTAGGGTAACAAAAGTCAAAAATGGATTGCCTGTTGCAATTGCTCTATTTAACGGCTATGATTTGGAGATTTTATTTGTACAGATTCTTAAACGATAGAGACTACCATGGAGGGTTCGAGCACGGCGAAATTGAGAAAGTGTTTACTGCAATGGAGGCCAATTACGAAGCGTGGGTAAATGGGTTCGCGCCATTAGCGGTCGGGGCGGATGTTCCGGCTGCTGTTCAGGAATTCAGCCGGACTCTTTTCAACATGCGACCGGATATCACACTCTTTGTTTCAAGAGTGGTATTCAACAGCGATCTGAGGGGAGTACTCGGCTTAGTTAAAACTCCATGTTGCATAATCCAGACAGCCAAGGACGTGTCGGTGCCCATGTCAGTAGTCAAGTATTTACGGGACCATTTGGGTGGTCGGCCCACTGTCGAGATACTCGATACGGAGGGCCACTTGCCCCATCTTAGCGCGCCGCAACTTCTCATTAGGAAACTCCGGCGAGCTTTGTCCGGTTGAGTAGTTGATCCAGCGGGCGAAGTATAATATAGATGATTGGCGTCAAAAATAAGTGCAGGCAAGCACAAGGTTACAATATGGTAAGTAGTAATATTATGATAAATATCAAATGTCAAATCAACGTAGAACAATTTACAAAAGTTTTTTGACATTTGATACTTTCCCTGTAACCGAGATGATTTTGAGTGGTGATGAGTAGCTGATAATTTATTAAAATGAGGGTGACAATGGTAATGATAGATCATTATGAGATGATTGATAATTAATTTTTTGCTTTTTTAAATTATACGGCACCATAATTTTTCGATTTATTATGCTATATTTTTTTCATTTATTCTTTTCATATATATATGAAAAACCTACATGTATATTTGAAATGCATAAAAAACACTAAGCTCATGTATAAAGCTAACTAACCACACATTATTCTATAAGAGTTATATATTCAAGTTATCTTTTGACGAGTATGAAAAATAATTTATGATTTAGAAATCGCTCTTTTTAACGTAAAAGAAATATGATTTTATCGTTTTCTTTCAAAACCATGAACTATTGTGAAAATGTAATGCAACGTATGAGCTTACGTTCAAAATTATTATTTTTTATTTTCAAAACAGACTCCACGAGCTAATGATTTTCAATTTTATCAAATCCTTACTTCCATTTTAAATAGGCTCAACAAGCCATGGTGGAACAGCTCGAAAATATTGATACATACATAGATAGTTATACTTAAACTTAGCCACCACCATTTCCATTTCAAAACAGTCTTAGTAAAAAATGAGAGTCACTCAAGGACCCCTCTGACACATCATCAAAGAAAGATGACAACCATATATCCGACTGCACCTCATAAGTCAGAAAGAAGCTGAAAAGTGACGGCTATCCAAAGATCTGTAGGATCGAGATTTGTCTAAGAGGGGGGTGAATTAGACTTATTAAAAACTTAATTGTATAGTCTAGCAAATTTCTCTTGTAATTTTAGTTTGAATATAAACAGCAAACAAACACAAAAAATAGAGAGAGAGAGAGAGAAATTTAACACCAGGATTTTAACGTGGTTCGGCTAAACCTTGCCTACGTCCACGCTCCAAGGCACCCCCTTGAAGATTCTTAACCTTCTCCTCACGAGAAAACAGATCGGGATTCCGGGCTCCGATCAACTGCCTTTACAATTCTGGATTGAACTTTCACGGGCGTCAATCCACTGCCTTTACAAATGTTGAGTTGTAAATAATACAAACAGTCTACACTCTCACAAGTTCTGAATCTCAAGTTAAGAGCTAGAGGTGTAGAGCAAAATACAGAGTATGAATGTTTTTCACGTTAGGGCTCGGATATTCAAAATTGCAAAAAGGTTAGTCTTCGAGCTCTAACTTCGGCTTTTATACTCTGTCTTCAGATCTGCAAGACTTCAATGCTCTCTATCTGAAAATAGAAACATTGTTACCGTTGGAGCTAAAGTCGTACAATCGTGGATAGCCGTTGCAACTAGATTTCTGTTCATCGTCGCCATTAATGTTCTGAAGTTAAAGCTTGAAAACGACGTCACTGTAGCTTCGCGGCTGGCTTTGATTTCTGGCGGAAATGCATCGGCAGAAACAGTTTAAATCAATGCCACGTCATCGGTGGAAGCAACTTGGTAATGCAATCGGCATAAGTATCCTTGAACAGCATCGGCAAGAGTAGCTTCAAATGCTATCGGCATATGCAACTTGACATGTCATCATATCATCGGCACGGGTTTCTTTAAACGCCATCGGCACGAGTTTCTTTAAAATGCCATCGGCATGATAGAACATGTAAGCGCTGGCCACGTCATCGGCATGATGAGACTTGAAGCTTGTCATCTTGTGATCGGCATTTGCAAGGTTGAACGTCATCGGCAGAAGAACATTAAGATACCATCGGCATGAGTATCTTGACACGTCATCGGCATGAAACCTACCTTCACTTTGTCGTGTAGCGATCGGCAGAAAAATGCTTCTTAGTCTTTTAGCAATCGGCAGAAGCTTTCATTTCTTTGTCGTGTAGTGATCGGCAGACGAAATTGTATTTCAGCCCTGTTTGACTATTCAGCCCTATATACTCAAACCAATTTATTAAACAACTAAAATACCATTTTCAAGGGTATTTCCAAATAGACTCATATTTATAATTCTCTTTAAGTACACATAATCAAATTGAAAATTTAATCACAAATACATCATCAAAAACAAATTATGACTTAAACACTCTATAAGTCAACAATCTCCCCCTTTTTGATGATGACAATATGAATTTGATTAATTTAAATACTCCCCCATAATTCTAGCTGCTCCCCCATAGTATATGCATTTTATTCAGTTAACCATACAGAGCAAATCCAAAAATACAGAGCAAGCATATATCCAAAAAAAATATATATCCAGAATGCTAACTAATCAGACTCAAAGCAAATATATATATGCAGAATGCTAACCAAGTCATACTCAATCATCAAATACACTATTCTCCCCCATTGACATTATCAAAAACAGATTAGAGAAAGAGCAGAAGCAATGCATCAATGAAAGAAACAGAGAAATTGTATTGGAATACCAATTAATGTGTTTACAAAACAAAAAGTAAAAACTTAAGAATAACTACTTGAAGAAACCTACAAAACGTGTCCAAAAGGCTTGATGAAGCCATGATGGCACGGCACGATTTGAAGAAATATAAGCATCTACAAGCTCTGGAAGGGAGCGATTATTCAGAGGGATAGGTGGCTGATATACCACAATGGCCAGACAAGGAGGAGGCTCAACAATAGGGTCAGCAGGAAGAACAGCAGCAACTTCAGCAACTTCAGCAACTGCATCAACTGCAGCAACTTCAGCAACTTCAGCAACTGCAGCAACTTCAGCAACTGCAGTAACTTCAGTCTCCTGAAGATCCAAAGGCATTAGGCGCACATCGTCAGCTACCTCAGGCCTGGAAAATGGAAGAAACAGATCTTCAAAACAAGGACCAGAACTTGAGTACAGGTCGGGTTCAGGTTCAGGTTCAGGTGTCAAGGCAGCAATGGAGGATTGGAGTTTCTCAATTTCCCTGACAATCATGCGCCGATCAGCATCCACTTTTTGAGTCACCAAACCAAGACCAGTATCTAAGTCAGTGGACAAGTCTTTGTGATTCTTTACAAGTTTGGCATCCAGAGACTGTTCAATCCGACTTTCCATGGTACTGAGAGCAGACTCAATGCGGTCAATAGAGGCTTTCAGCTCAGAATACCGAGTCTCATTCAGTGAGAATCTCCTCTGATAGGTTAGAGGAGTGGTTGGTATGGATGGCAGAGCAGTAAGGAGTGGAGGGGATGGAGGAGCTGGTGAAGGCAATCTGATTGGAGATTGAGGTGGAGGTGGAGGAGTAGAAGGAGGAGTACTGAGGGGAGTAGTCAGGATTGGAGATGAAGGTGGTGAAGGTATAGCCGGTGGAGAAAGAAGTTGGACTGGTGATGAAGGAGCAGTAGCCGGTTTGGTGGGAGACTGGGGAACAGGTGAGGGCAGTCGAATTGGAGATGGTGGTGCTGATGGTATAGCTGGTGGAGGGCCATGGCTGAAAATTGAAGAAATGGCTTGCATCAGCGGAGAGATGGAAGGAAAAACAGACTGAGAAGGCAATATAAGAGAAGGTGGAGGTGATTGAGGTTCTGAGACTGGAGGAGAGGTTGGGAGGGCAGGCAGAGAGAGCTGCAAAGGGGCAGGTGGAATTGGAGGTGGCTGAGAGGAAGAAGCAGAGGTTGCCTCTGAGATAATGATACTTGAAGAAGGGGCAGTCTTGCGCTTACGTTTTAAAGGAGGGGGCTGGGGATCAGAGTCCTGAGATTGAGAAGGGGAAAGAGCAAAATCTGGAAGGCCAGACTCATTTCCACCTTCAGTAGCAGATTCCTCTGGAAGAATTAACTTTCGTTTGCCATGTTTGACAGGAGCAGCTCGAAAAACCTTTTTCTTAGCCTTGTCCACAACAGGTTTATCCTTGACATTTCTATTGAATCCCAACCTGTTGAGAGAAATGTCGGAATAAAAGTTGGAAGGCTGAAGAATCACAGGCTCAACCTCCTCAGGAAAAGCAACTTCCAGCTTGACAAATAACCGCATAAGTAGCAGGTTATACGGTAAGGATGTAGCCTTGGATGATACAGCCAAAATCATCCGTCTAACAACAATATAACCAATATTGAAAGGGGTCTTGAAATACAGAGCAAACAGAACAAATAACTCCATTGAGCTCACTTCATCATAATGTCCCCCCTTGGGAACAATATTGAAATCGACCATATGTCGGAATACTCTGGCTCTAGGTGTCAAATGCTTACCTTTTAACTGATCAGGGGAAGAATTAGGATCCAAAGCTATTTCCCTTAGAAACTGTAATCCATCAGATGTTCCAAAGAAGGGCAGCTCAGGGCCTGTCACATAAGTGTAGGGGCAATTGTCCAAATGAGGAGCCCCCAGTAGAGTATTTATGGTCTGAGGAGTAATCTCTATGCGTTTGTTGTAAACATAACTCTTAATGGAAGAGAAGTCAGAGGTAAAACTCATGTTAGCATAGAACATCCTAATTGCTTCTGGATAGAAGAACGATTCGGTTTCAAAAAGACCTATTAACCCTAGATCCGTCAAGGGTTCGATAAAACCCATTCCAGCAAGCTTTTCAAAATGAATGCCCTTACTAAGAATCAAAGATTTGTGCTGATAGGTATTGCGGTATTTTACCTCAGCCGCTTGTGTAAGAAAGAAGAACGATGGCCATTCCGTTCCCAGAGGAATCTCTCGGGAAGGATGAGCAGAAGCTTTGGTCTTCTTCTGGGCCGGTGTGGAAACTGCGCGAGATGATTGACCTTGAAATTCCATTGCTAGAAGAAGATTCGACAGAGAGGATTTGGTAGGGCAGGGGTTTACAGAAAGAGCGCGAAAAGTGAAGTGTATCGGCGAAGAAGAATGAATTTAAACGAAATAACACATCGCCAGACAAGGAAGACATACGTGTCGGCAGATTAAGAAAAAAAATTTTCCGATGGATTACACGTGTCGGCAGACAGAAGAAAAACATCTTCCGATGCCTTCCTATAGATATGCATCTTCCGATGCCTATTGAAAAACATAGCATCTGCCGATGCCAACACAGAAGAGAAAAACACTCCAATATTTAGAAATTTTTCAGCAAAGAAATAATCTTAGTTTTTCTCAACCCGAATGAGACCTAGCCTTATCCTAATATTATTGAAAGTCTTTTCATCTAAAGGCTTGGTGAAGATGTCTGCAAGTTGATCTACGGAATTAACAAACTCTAAAATGATATCACCTTTTTGAACATGATCTCTAATGAAATGGTATCTGACATCTATGTGCTTGGTTCTAGAGTGCTGAATAGGATTTTTAGAAATATTAATGGCACTGGTGTTATCACACCGAATAGGAATCCTATTATAAAACAGATTGAAATCTTCCAAAGTCTGTTTCATCCAAAGCATTTGTGCACAACAACTGCCTGCAGCAATATATTCACTCTCAGCAGTTGACAATGCAACAGAATTCTGTTTCTTAGAATACCAAGAAACAAGAGACTCTCCTAAGAACTGACATGTGTCACTAGTGCTTTTTCTATCAATAAGACTACCAGCATAGTCAGAATCAGAATATCCTATGAGATCAAATGAGGTACCTTTCGGAGAGTCCTAAGTCAACTGTCCCACTTAGATATTTAAAAATCCGTTTAACAGCAGATAAGTGAGACTCCTTAGGGGCAGCTTGAAATCTAGTACAGAGACAAACGCTAAAGAGTATATCTGGCCTACTTGCAGTCAGATATAGCAGAGAACCAATCATACCACGATATTTCTTAATATCAACATTAATGCCTTTTTCATCTTTATCCAATTTTGTTGTGGTACTCATGGGAGTTTTGGAAGATTTGACATTTTCTAAACCAAATCTCTTAAGAAGTTCTTTAATATACTTTTCTTGACAGAAGAAAATTCCATCAGGAGATTGACTAATCTGGAATCCTAAGAAAAACTTTAACTCCCCCATCATACTCATTTCAAACTCACTTTGCATGAGGGAAGAAAACTCACTACACATATTGACATTTGTTGACCCAAAAATAATGTCATCGACATAAATTTGAACCAACAGAATATCTTTGTCCTTTTGCCTGGTAAACAGAGTTGAATCAGAATTTCCCTTTTTGAAATTTCTTTCCTCAAGAAAATTCTTCAATCTGTCATACCATGCTCTAGGAGCCTGCTTTAGACCATAAAGAGCTTTCCTTAACTTATAGACATGCTCAGGTTTATCGAAAGCTTCAAAACCTAAAGGTTGATCAACATAAACTTCTTCTGTTATAAAACCATTTAAGAATGCACCCTTTACATCCATTTGAAAGAGTGTGAAGTTTTTGTGGCAAGCAAAAGCTAAGAGCATCCTGATAGACTCTAGTCTAGCAACAGGGGCAAAAGATTCCTCAAAATCAATACCCTCTTCTTGAGAGTATCCCTTAGCTACCAGTCTAGCCTTATTTCTAATGACAATCCCATTCTCATCTAGTTTATTCTTGTAAACCCATTTAGTTCCAATAATGGGATGATCCTTAGGCTGTGGAACAAGTTCCCATACCTTGCTCCTTTCAAATTGATTTAACTCTTCTTGCATGACCATAATCCAATTTTCATCACTCTCGGCCTCCTCAAATTTCTTAGGCTCTATTTGTGAGATAAAAGCCACATTGGCACAGAGATTCCTAAGAGAGGATCTAGTCTTAACTCCTAAAGAAGGATCACCTAAGACTTCATCTAATGGATGGTTTCTAACATACTTCCAATCTTTAGGAAGATCTGCAGATTCATCTTTAACAGAAATGATTTCCAGAGAAGTAGAAGATGGTTCTAAAGGTTTTTCTAATTGAGTGGGAACAGCAGACTTTTCTAAAGAGAGGGAATCCAGTTGTTTGTCCAAAGAATCATCCTCATCCACATTAATTATTGGTTGAGGAGTCTCATCAAAGTTTACATGAACTGATTCCTCTACAACTAGAGTTCTCTTATTGAAAACTCTATATGCTTTACTGGACAAGGAATAACCAAGAAAAATTCCAAGATCGGATTTGGAATCGAATTTTCCTAAGTTATCCTTAGTGTTAAGGATGAAGCATTTACTGCCAAAGGCTCTAAAATACTTAACAGAAGGAGTTTTTCCACTCCAGAGTTCATATGGAGTTTTCTCTAAAATTGGCCTTATGGAGACTCTATTAAGAACATAGCAAGCTGTAGCAACAGCTTCAGCCCAGAAGTATTTGGGAATGGAATTCTCATTTAACATAGTTCGGGCAAGTTCTTGGAGAGACCTATTTTTCATCTCAACAACACCATTTTGCTGAGGGGTTCTAGGAGAGGAGAAATTGTGCTCAATTCCATACTTGAGGCACAGAAGTTCAAATCTGTCATTTTCAAACTCACCACCATGATCACTACGAATAGCAGCAATGGTGAGTTCCTTCTCGTTTTGAACTCTTTTCCTAAAGCTAGAGAAGGTATCAAAAGTCTCATCCTTAGACTTTAGAAAGAACACCCAAGAAAATCTAGAGAAGTCATCTACAATGACAAAGGCATAGAATTTGCCTCCTAAGCTTGCTACATTGGAAGGACCGAAAAGGTCCATGTGAAGGAGTTGAAGAGGCTTAGAAGTAGAAATTGAATTCTTAGAAGCAAAAGAACTTTTGATCTGCTTGCCCATTTGACAAGCTTCACAGACTTTATCCTTTTCAAAGGATATCTTAGGAATCCCTCTAACTAAATTATCCTTAGTAATCTTAGCTAAGGTATCCATTCCTACGTGTCCTAATCTTCTATGTCAAATCCAAGCATCATGAGAAGAATTAACAGCAAAGCATTTTTCATTAACATGCTCAACAACATTCATATCAATAACATAGATATTTTCTTTTCTATAACCAGTGAACAGAGTTTTATCATTAGATGTATCTTTAATTATGCAGGAGTTAGATTTAAAAATCACTTCATATCCTTTATCGCATAATTGACTAATACTAAGCAGATTATACTTTAATCCTTCAACTAACAGCACATTTTCAATAATAGGATTAACACTGTTACCTATATTGCCGATGCCAACAATTTTGCCATTTTGGTTTCCACCAAAAGTAACATTTCCTTTCTTTTTGTTGACAACAGCAAACATGGTTGAGTCTCCTGTCATATGCCTCGAACATCCACTGTCGAGGTACCACTGATTTCTTTCAGGAGAGCTGTCAACCTGCAAAACAGAAGATCAAGTTGTCTTCTTTGGTACCCAAACCTTTTGGGTCCTAGAGTTAGGTCTGGTTCCCTTAGGAACCCATTGAAGTTTACAATCAGGCTTATTTTTTTCTGTTTTGAATGGACATACATATGATTTATGTCCTACCTCATTGCACGCATGACAAACAACAGATTTAACAAAAAAGGTCTTATATTCTCTCTTTTTGTTATCCCCACTATATCCAATGCCTGCTCTATCAAAGGTCATTCTTTGATCATTTATCAACATCTTCAGTTTATTACTACTAAGAGTCAATCTCTGAACAAACCAGTTTAAGAATTCATTTTTCTTTTTCAGTTCAGACACTTCTTTTTCATGCTGAATATGTTCATTTGCGTGCTTCTCAATAAAACATGCATTTTCCTTTTTCAATGCAATGTACTTAGTTTTTAACATGCTGAATTGTTTTACTAGATCATTAAAAGCATCTACCATGTTTCCATCATCATCATCATCAGTTTCACTGTCACTTAACGTACAAGGAGATAAAGAGCTAACCTTATCTTCGTGAGCCATGAAGCAGAGGTTAGCTACCTCCTCATCTTCTGAAGAAGAGGTGTCGCCTTCACTTTCATCCCAAGTTGCCTTCATGGCCTTCTTCTTGAACTTTTTGGGATACTTCTTTGCCTGTGGACACTCTGCCTTCATATGGCCAGGCTTGCCGCATCCAAAACAGGTGATTTCCTTTTCCTTTTGTGACTTTTCAACCTTCGGAAATCTCCTTCCCTGCATTCTTTTTCTCTGGAGGAATTTACTAAACCTCCTGGTGATGAGAGCAATATCCTCATCGTCATCTTCCTCTTCTTCTGAGTCATCTTGCTTACTTGATGAGGCTTTGAGGGCAATATCCTTTTTCTTACTGATCTCTTTCTCCTTGAGATCTTCCTTCTCATTGGCTCTCATTGTTATCTCGTGAGTCATGAGAGAGCCAACGAGCTCTTCAAGCTTAAGAACCTTCAGATCTCGAGCTTCTTGAATGGCTGTCACTTTAGGTTGCCAAACTCGTGGTAGGCACCTCAAGATTTTCCTGACTAGTTCTTCACCTGTATATATCTTACCAAGAGCTTTTAACCCATTAGTAATGTTAGTGAATCTAGTAAACATAGAGGAAATGGATTCATCCTTTTCCATGGAGAACAATTCATATTCATGAACAAACATGCTTAATTTGCTCTCTTTAACTTGGTTTGTTCCCTCATGTGTTACTTCTAATAAATGCCAGATTTCCTGAGCACTATCACATCCTTGTACTCTATTGAACTCATCTCTCTTTAGAGCACAATACAGGGTATTGATTGCCTTGGCATTAAGGCTCAGATTTCTCTTGTCGGACTCAGACAATTCAGTAGAGTCCTTAGGGATAATTTTCCCATCAGCAGTTTTTGTGGCCTTGAAAGGGCCGTTTTCGATTATGCCCCACATCTCATAATCCATAGCTTGAACAAAGATTCTCATTCTCGCTTTCCAGTACACATAATCATTGCCATCAAAAAATGGTGGCCTGGAAACAGATTGACCCTCTACGTGAGATGTGTTTGTATTGAATGCCATAGTAGATAACACACAGAGTATTCAAATACAACTTAGACAATAGTAAACCTCGCTCTGATACCAATTGTAGGATCGAGATTTGTCTAAGAGGGGGGTGAATTAGACTTATTAAAAACTTAATTGTATAGTCTAGCAAATTTCTCTTGTAATTTTAGTTTGAATATAAACAGCAAACAAACACAAAAAATAGAGAGAGAGAGAGAGAAATTTAACACCAGGATTTTAACGTGGTTCGGCTAAACCTTGCCTACGTCCACGCTCCAAGGCACCCCCTTGAAGATTCTTAACCTTCTCCTCACGAGAAAACAGATCGGGATTCCGGGCTCCGATCAACTGCCTTTACAATTCTGGATTGAACTTTCACGGGCGTCAATCCACTGCCTTTACAAATGTTGAGTTGTAAATAATACAAACAGTCTACACTCTCACAAGTTCTGAATCTCAAGTTAAGAGCTAGAGGTGTAGAGCAAAATACAGAGTATGAATGTTTTTCACGTTAGGGCTCGGATATTCAAAATTGCAAAAAGGTTAGTCTTCGAGCTCTAACTTCGGCTTTTATACTCTGTCTTCAGATCTGCAAGACTTCAATGCTCTCTATCTGAAAATAGAAACATTGTTACCGTTGGAGCTGAAGTCGTACAATCGTGGATAGCCGTTGCAACTAGATTTCTGTTCGTCGTCGCCATTAATGTTCTGAAGTTAAAGCTTGAAAACGACGTCACTGTAGCTTCGCGGCTGGCTTTGATTTCTGGCGGAAATGCATCGGCAGAAACAGTTTAAATCAATGCCACGTCATCGGTGGAAGCAACTTGGTAATGCAATCGGCATAAGTATCCTTGAACAGCATTGGCAAGAGTAGCTTCAAATGCTATCGGCATATGCAACTTGACATGTCATCATATCATCGGCACGGGTTTCTTTAAACGCCATCGGCACGAGTTTCTTTAAAATGCCATCGGCATGATAGAACATGTAAGCGCTGGCCATGTCATCGGCATGATGAGACTTGAAGCTTGTCGTCTTGTGATCGGCATTTGCAAGGTTGAACGTCATCGGCAGAAGAACATTAAGATACCATCGGCATGAGTATCTTGACACGTCATCGGCATGAAACCTACCTTCACTTTGTCGTGTAGCGATCGGCAGAAAAATGCTTCTTAGTCTTTTAGCAATCGGCAGAAGCTTTCATTTCTTTGTCGTGTAGTGATCGGCAGACGAAATTGTATTTCAGCCCTGTTTGACTATTCAGCCCTATATACTCAAACCAATTTATTAAACAACTAAAATACCCTTTTCAAGGGTATTTCCAAATAGACTCATATTTATAATTCTCTTTAAGTACACATAATCAAATTGAATATTTAATCACAAATACATCATCAAAAACAAATTATGACTTAAACACTATATAAGTCAACAAGATCCAGCCACAACACCTAGGTTATCGGCAAACAACTCAATAACGGTAAAACTCTAAAATCAAAGAGTAGCAAGCGATCTGAAGACCAAGCAGCAACCCCACCCTCAACATTGTATCAATCAAAAATACTCTGACTAAGTTTAGGGATTTGAAACCTAAGAATTCGTCATCACCGCCCTATTATCCATTTGACAACTTATAAAACAAGCAACCTTCACTCAGCAGAAGATGCATATCAACTGACTCTGGTTGCTTTAATTACTCAACCATATACAACTTAAAATAATCGAAGACCGATATCAAAAGGCTAAACAGCCCCACACAGCATCGTC
>CM039502.1:7299406-7325626 GCA_022432975.1 Begonia masoniana
AAAAAAAAAAAAAAAAAAAGAAAGTCGGTTGCGTTGTTGAGTTGGATAGGACGAAGGAAACTCCAGGAAAACCTTCAGAGAAACAGATTCCAGAGATTTCTATTTCTGAGTCGCGGAAATGGAAGAAGGACACACAGTTTACACCTTTTCATGGCCCCAACTACTTATCATATCTCTCTTTTTTGGCCATTGTAATCGCTCCTTATTTCCAGGAAATTTCGTTCCTTTCTGCAACTGTCAGTAGGCTCACCGATCTTCTAGATTATAAGTAAGTGTCAATGCCATACAGAAACAAACCTACCGATTCTAGAAGAGAAAGCAATAGGGAGGAAATGAAATGGTGATGAGGGTTCGGAGCCAAGTGGGCAGCGGCCTGGAAGCTTGAAGATGGTGCGCAATGGTGATAATAACACCGCAACCTACTCGATTGTAGAAAGGACCGTTCAAACCATAGAGTTTGGTGCTGTCAGCGCTCTGGGAATGGATGGAAGCCTGACAGGCACAGCCCTGGCCACACTGAACCATGGTACAGAACCAGTGGACCAGTCCGGAGGGAACTGGTCGAAACCCAGAGGAAAAAGTGTGTTTCCGGCGAAGAAAAAAGTTTCATGAGAGGATGAGTGAGTGGTGGATTGTTGGATTCATTGCCTCGTCTCGTAGCCAAATTACGCTGACTCCATTATTACTCTCTGTCTCTCTCGCTAAGTGATATCCTACGGGTAAAATTCGTTTTTTTCAGTTCTTCTATGCTTTCACGTTGAATGAAAATCGGTGTCAAGTGTACTTTTTGTAAGTCCAAGTATGTGTTAAAAGCAATCACTTCCGCAGAGAAAGCTCGTTGTCCTGTCCCTGATGAAAAAATTTAACTTCCGCATTTTCTCAATAAAGCTGAATTTTTGTAATTGTCTGGTATTACGGCGAGGCTCCGACGACTCGGCCATCAGACAAAGCCCGCTGGTTGGCTTTTGCTTTTTCCTCTTCCAAAAACTCTTCTTAAATGAATAAATCTCAGATATACTCAAATGTAATTGTTATATATTAATTAGGGTACAATTGCTGGTTAACTTATAGCTGATACGGTTTCAATATAGTTCTTCGTAATTTAATTGTTAATTTAAATATCATAGTATCAATAGGTATTAGATAATATTAACTTACCGTCTCTTCTAGAATCTTATATTAGTTTAGATGTAGTGTTTATTAATAGCCACCAATTGCTATTTTATTTTAAATATTTATATTATCTTATATGTGCAAGCAATTTAATTAGTAACACAGGAGTGCTAAATCAACAAATATGCGCATCACTGTTCTCTTACGACTTCTCATCTTTGCGTATGGAAAACGCATCTATTTGATAGAGAAATGGACTCAAGGACGAGAAAGGAAACAAGTATTGACGAAGGACCATTTAAAAACAATTACAATAAATATTCTTAAATGAAACAAAGTAGAATTATGGGAACCATAGGGAAACTATGAATGGCAAAAACTATTTTACACCCCTATTAATTATATGTATTTTATTTTAAAAATATAGAGTAAAAAGATTTTTCACCTTATAGTCTATGTTTAATTTTTTATGTATTATCTTTTAATATTTTCTTTTGATGTTATATTAATTAATTATAATAATGTGAAAATTAATACCGTTTTAAATAATTAATTATGTACAAATTAACGCGTTATTTTTTTTGTTGTCCCCAGAATTAAAAATAGTAATACTATTCTATCAGAATATATTGTGATGCTATTGCTTGTAATCTAGAATATTTTTAATATGTCATAAATATTGGCATAATAAATGCTTGGTCAATGAAAGAATTTCTTGTGATTGAATAATTTAAAATAATAAAATTATAGTGCACCTGACCATTTTTTATTTCAATATGTCGAGTACTTATCGTCATGCTTTAGTTAGTTTATGCTTAGACTCTTCATGGTTTCATAACTCAAGATACTTAATTCAATTTGAATTTGGGATTTGATTGTGATTGAAATTGCGAAAAGAAAGTTCGGTCTCAATAAATTTATTTCTAACATTTGTACGTTCACCAATTTAAAGTTTGGTCGATAGTTCCCCTCAAAATGAGTGAGCTACAATGTAGTTTCGGATAATCAGTATTTATTACACAGATTTCTAATTCCCTTGTATTTCAAACTCATTTAATTTATTGACAGAGTTTGAGATTTAGGAGATATAGTAACAAGTTCGAAATCACAAAAACACAATAAAAAAAAGGCACATACAATCAAGCGGATTTAAAAAAATAAATTATAAAAATGTCCATAGTTTACTACCACTTAAATATGTTATAAGTTTTATTTATAAAAAACAATATTTAAAATTAACTATATAAATGGTTCGAAATGTTAGATTTAAATTGTCCTACGAATCTCATATAGACAATCATGGTAAACACGATCCATCTATTTCCATAATAAACTATGATTTTACTGTAGTTTGACTTTATATAATCATTTATGGTCAAAATAACATATTCATCAAATAAAAAAAATCATTATAGTTGAGATAATCTTGTGATACCTTAAAAAATTGTGATTCATTCGCTACATTTAATTTTGATAAATAAAAGTATTATTCTTTGGTAATTAAAGAAAAAATTATTTTGTTGAACTTCGAATCCTTTCTCACAAACGGGCGATTTGGCTATGCTCAATAAGATCTATGCCCCGAAGGAAATGGTTTTCTGCCCTCTGATTCCTACACTCGCCCAAGTCATTTCGACCTTTTCTTAGGAAAACCAAAGTTTGTTTCGAAACATTTTACATCCAATGAAGTTGGGTAATTTAATGACCTAGCTACATGTTTGTAAACATTGGGCATGCTAATGCTATAGATAAAATATTGCAAATAATAGTAATTCGAGAACGACAACTTCATATCCCTATAATAGCATCATATTCCCTCACATAAGTGCACATTAGCATACAAACCATCGAACCTATGGCCAGGATCACAACCCGAGCTTCTCTTTCGTTCTCTTAGCACTCACTTAGTTTGGGGTCACATTTTGCATTCCGCTTTACTTGATCTTAAATGTGATTGCTATAAATCACTAGTCAGTCTTACATGCTTTCCGGTGTGGGGGCGTATTATTTGTTTGAGCGATTCTTTAGAATGAGTCAATAATAACCTTCTCTTGTGTAAAAGAACAACCAATTCTTGCCCACTACGACCAAAATATAGGTCAAACATTTTATATGCCATGCATCGTTAACTTCTTGTTTGATTTTGGTCGCCCGTGCAATATTTTTTTAAACTTCCTCAAGACAGACTTTGCTCAGACTCCAGAATCCGGATCCCTTCGTATGGAATCGTGTATATAGGTACCACATTTCAGGCCCAAGACGTGTTAGAGCTACCATGCAGGTTCTGTTTCCTGAATCGGCTCTGTAACCTTCTAAATATCCCTATTGCCTTTTCGGTGCATCTTTATTTAATACCAACAAATAGTTTACAATAAGAACAGGCTAAATTCCACGAAATGCAATACATGCATGGTTTCTATTTCCTCTATTATAGAACAAGCATTTGCCTTAACTTTGTTACTTTAGTAAATAAAACGTTTGATCTTTAATATCACATGTTCTTCTTGCTATTGCCTTCCTCACAGAAAGTGAAGATGATAGTTTGTTAATAAAAAAATCTAAAAAATTTTTATAAGTTTCAATAAGTGATCGAAATTTGGACATTAAGTTTTGGGAGTCGCCACAATTGGGATCTTGAAAATTTGGTTGGCTCGTTCGTCATATTGTACCTAAATGATCTCTCAAATCAATTTGTTTTTTTTCCCGTTTTTTCTTGAATTTCACAATTGTCGACAGTATTTTTGTGAAGAAATCAACTTGACGTCTAAATATAATAACTCCTTTCCTACATTGTTTTGGGGCTTTATTATTACAGGGATAGGTTGTCCTCTATATGTAGATAAACGAATAATTTTATATTTAATTTTTATTTATTAAATGCAATAATATTATTTTTTTAATTATTTATGAATTATTTTAATTATTACGTTAATTAATTATTGATGTTAAATAACGGAGGGATTAAATATTGTTACTTGAAGGCAAATAAAATTGAAGACCGATTTAGCTCAGTAGTCGTGTCGTCGTCCTCCGATCTGACAGACCCGGTTTTGGTTGCAGAGCGTCGCCATATCCTTCGAATCTGGAGGAGAGGCTCGGGAGAGCGATTCAATAGTCACCCTCTCCGAAATCATGGGGACCTTAAAATGGCTTCCCTTTTAAGCTTCTCTTTGATTCCACACGCTAACACCAAGCCTACCTCTCCCTCCCACAATTTAGTCTCGTCCTTTCCTCTTTCGCTCCCTATCCTTCCACTTTCTCTCATCCCTCTCTGCCCCTCCCTTATCTCTCCTGTTAAAGCTACTCACCCCATTACGGTACCCGCGGTATGTTTCGCTTCCATTTTGTTCTGTCTAGTTCTAGCAAATGCATGCGATTCCGGGATTTCGTTTCTTTTGTACGATTGAATCTGGCTTGCGTTTCTCTGCGTTTTTGCGGAATCTGAAGCAACAGCTCCTTGGAATCTAAAATTCAAAATCAGTTGTCAGGAGGAAGTTGTCCATTTTTTTTTTTAAATTTCTTTGATGTTTTATGAAACTGAGCTCATTTATTTGCATTGGAGAGTGATCTATAATCTATATTTTGTTTGTTTACCAGCTTATGGTTTCTGCAAAACATGAACCTCTTCGAATTATGATATCTGGCGCTCCTGCTTCGGGTAAAGGCACACAATGTGAGCTCATCACCCAGAAAGTAAGCCATTTTCTTAACTTGCTTCATTTCCCCTCTTAATTTTGATATCTCGTATTGGCATAGGAGAGTTGGCCTGTTTACGTGTGTTGAACAACAAATTAGAGCTAAATTTCAACTCTTATTTTGTAATTGACAAAGTAATGGATGTCCAAGATGCAACTTCGATGAATTCCAAACTCATTTGAAATACTTCTACAAAGATTGCATTTTCTGCAGTTAATACCATACATTTCTCATTTTGAACTGCCCATGAAGAAAAGCAGATTGAATCAAGTCACCCTCCTGTATGCAGTATGGTTTGGTGCACATTGCTGCCGGAGATTTACTCAGAGCAGAAATCGCTGTTGGTAGTGAAAATGGAAAAGAAGCCAAGAGATTCATGGAGAAAGGGCAGTTAGTCCCTGATGAAATAGTTGTGATGGTAAAGAAAATCCGTTTCATCCTTCGACATATCAGAATTTCCTTGCAAACTACAATTTTTTGGATGTTTTAGATGGTGAAAGATCGTCTGTCACAACCGGATTCTCAAGAAAACGGATGGCTTTTGGATGGATATCCTAGGAGTGTTTCCCAAGCAGCAGCTTTGAAAAATTTTGGCTTTGAACCAGATCTGTTCATTCTTTTAGAAGTAAGTGTGAGGATAGATATGTCTTTTCCTTTAGCCTGAACTCTATCAATACTATCACTGGTTATACTAACTTACTCTATTTTCTCCTTATCATAAGCGACTGATTGATCCGTCTTTCCATGTGTCGTATATTTTTTTGTTTTTCGGTAGGTCCCTGAAGAGATTCTTGTCGAGAGGGTCGTTGGCCGAAGGTTAGATCCTGTAACTGGGCGGATATATCACCTAAAGTATGCGCCTCCAGAGACCGAAGAGATCGCTGCCAGAGTTACTCAACGATTTGATGATACAGAAGAAAGAGTATGTTCTTCAATGTTTCAAACTATATTTGAAGTCAGATAGAATAATGGACAGGGTAGTATAGAAGGTGGGAAATTACCTATTAAACTGGATTCATGATTGGTCGAATAGGAGTAAGAATACCGACAAAACAAGATTGTAAGAGCTTTATTTTCTTTCTCCTTTGAACCTCTCTTCTTTATATGTGATTTAAATTCTACTCCATTTCACTTTGACGCAGTATGACTCTATTCAATGACGATCATAATTTAGGGTAAACGAATGTTAATACCGTCCCACATTTTAACAAGGGGATTAGTGCAACCCAATCTTATCTTATACTTGTCAAATGAAAAAACAAATACTTAATTGGAAAAGTAATTCCTTATATTCCTTCTATATTTGGCTTTGAATAGGTGAAATTACGATTAAACACGCATCATCAGAACGTGGGAAGCTGTGTTATCAATGGTTTGAAAACATTACCGTCAAGGTATCTCCCTATCTCTTTTTATATCTATATAAAAATGTGTGCTTAAGTGTATCCTGGGAGATAGAACATTTGATTTTATATTAAGAATTTTATGGGCAAATTAGAGATTTTATTAGTAGAAGTCTAATGGATTTATGGTAAAGTGCACAGTAGCCTTTAAACTTAAGAGCAAAGAGTGCAATAGATTTTTGTATTTTTTTTTTAGGCAAATAATGTCTTGAACTTAAGAGTATTAGCAATTAAAGTCTTATCGTTAGGATTTTCATCAAAAAAATTATATTTTTATCAGATGATATTCTCTGTTGGGCGATTTCTAAAGAAACAATTGCTGATAGAACGGTTTAACAATTTTGAAAGAGAATTCCAGAAGTTGGTTTTCTAAACATATTATTTTTTTTTTTTTGAAATTGCTCAGAAGAGAAAATCAAATGAGAAAACGTAATTTCTTTAACGACAATCCTCATGACAGAGACTTAATTGTTAAAATCCCTTAGTTCAGGAAGTTATTTGTTTAAAAATAAGTATAAAGATCAACTTGCTCTTCACTCTTAAATTTAAGGACGAATATGCACTTTACCCTAAATTTTATGGCCATTTTGTTTCCATTGTGAACGCTTAAATATTTGGTTGATAAAATGTAGTTCTCTATAGAATTTATCTAAACGCCTAACTCTGTAGAAACATCAAGAAAACAAAATTCTTCCTTTTAAATAACTTTTGTAGTCTGCAGAATTAATTACTAAGCTTATCTTGTAGTTCCTCGTGAACTCACATATTTCCAGATTGAAACAATACTCTTTCAGAGAGAATTCAATTCTTATGAAGCTGTATTAAAACCACGTAATTGTTGATTGTCTTAGACCATATGTTGTCAGTGGGGAATACATTTGCTACTTGGAGGGCATTTATTGTCCTACAGATATCATAGAAAAGAAATTATATTCTTGATTGCAATTTGGTTTTATGTTGTTGCAGATCGACGGAAGTGTCGCAAAGGATGATGTTTTTGCTCAAATTGACGTTATCTTATCAAAGATTCACGAACAGCAAACAGAGACATTGATTTTTTGAAGTATGGCTACAAATTTTTAATCTCAGCCGCCACAGAATAAGCATTAATGTTTTGTTTTTTTTTTACATGGCTTGGTATTCTCAAGATGAGAGTAAAGTAGTAAAGGGAAAGGTTGGAGATTGGGTCCTGCCTTGTGGGCTATGAGTTTTGTAGCTTTGGAATTGAAAGCATTCGATCAAATGCGACCAAATCAGGCCACCTATTTGAATGTTGTTTATAATATATAGTTTACAATCCATTATTCTTTCTTCCTTTCGAAAATTCATTGCAAAACATCCTAGTATAATGTTACGGGAAGAAATTACCCGATGAAACCAATATCAATCGCAAAAAAAACGGAGCAAGAGGTGGCATTAGATTATGTATCAATCTCATCATTTGGCCTACCAAGTTTATTCAAATTTAGGTGGTCTGAAGTCAGGCTTGCAAGCCCTGTACACAAAGTCGATCAACAAGCCTGCAATTTTGAGCTCAACGTCCCGACGTTCGTTATAAAATCGACACATGCAATTTAAAAAAGCCGGCAGCTAGACAAGGCTTGCGGATCATATACAGTTGATAACTTCAGCCATCTCTTTCCAAACTAGATTCCACAAATGGCTTTAAAAAGAGCTATGGCAATCCAGTCCTTACAAAAACTAGTTATGGAGCAAACTATTTTGTGGAATTCTTCACAATTTCCTCCGACCTCGGACAACAAGGATCCGCATCTATAAGCATCTTCACTACCTCTCTCATGGAGGGGCGCACCGACGGAAGTTTTGTCGTGCAAAGGATGGCTACCTTCAAAACTCTGATCATGTTGTCTCTGACTCCCTCACTCAAACTGCCTCATCTAGAACTTTGGAGGCATTTTCTTGGTCGCTAAGATGAGATGCCACCCAATAAACGATATCTTTTCCTTCACCATATTCGTCGTCGATCGCCTTTCGACCTGTCACTAATTCCAGTAGCACCACTCCAAGCTATAGACGTCGGTCTTTTCCGTCACTCTGAGACTATAAGCAAGCTCTGCGAATGAAAACTAGAATATAAGTCTACAATATTTTACAAGTCAGACATGATACATCAGATGGATAAGAACATAACTCACCGGGGGCAATATAACCGTGAGTACCAGCCATCGAACTATAATCCAAGCCCTTTTGAGACATTTCTACGATCTTGGCCACTCCGAAATCGGCAATCTTTGGCTCGTAATCTTCGTCTAGAAGTATGTTGGATGATTTTATATCTCGATGAATGATGGGCGGAGTACAATCATGGTGCAAATAAGCAATACCCTTTGCAGCTCCTAGAGCAATTCTATACCTCTTATACCAATCCAATTCAGGTATTTCTCCTTTGATTCTTCTTCCAAGAGCTTGAGAAAGACTACCATTAACCATGTACTCAAGAACTAGATAATTCGATCCTCCTTTCGTTAAGCAAGCGTAAAGCTTCAATACGTTTCTATGTCGGATCGTGCCTAAAGTTTCCGTCTCAGCATCTAGAACCTTCATTGGATCTCCTTTCCATAGCTGCTTCACGGCCACCGTCCCTCGATTTTTCTTCAAATCGACTCGGTAGACCTTTCCAGTCCCTCCATTTCCGATCAGATTGTCTTCTTCCAAATTACATATCTCATCACAATCAAATTCAACCTGGTGGAAAGATGAAAGCTTCCACTTTGGATCAGTTTCCTTCCCTCCTTCAAAGTTGTTTCCTAAGCCATGGTGATGAAGCTTGAAATACTTGTAACAAACTAGCACTAACCCTGCCAAAACAAAAGATAAGGTGGCAGCAGCTATGCAGAGGAAAACCAATTTATCTTGAAGAACCTTTTTTTGGGTCTGATTTTTAGAGCAAATATTCAAGCTAGAATTCAAGTGGATCATGCAATTTTGATCAACACAGAGACCCTTGTTCCCCATAAACGATTTGTCGCCCCCCATGACCAGAAGATCGAACGGAATTTTTCCCGACAACTGTTTTCAGACAAATCCATAGAACTTAGCTTCATCTTTTCTAAATTTTCAGGAATCGAACCAGTAAGTTTGTTCATCGAAAGATTAAGCGAGTTCAAAGAACTCATAGATGAAAGGACTGAGGAATGGCTCCGGTCAATGAATTCTGAGCAAGATTTAAGTCAACTAATCTTTCACAGTTGCCTAGCTCCAGCGGAATTGATCCAGACAATGAATTATCTTCTAAATTCATCGAAGACAGCTGCTTCAAAGAACCAATAACAGATGGAATTTGGCCGGAAAAGTTATTACTACTTAGGTAAAGCCTCTCCAAGTTCGTCAGCTTTCCGAGTTCCAACGGAAGATCGCCGGAGAATCTGTTGTTCTGCAAAATCAATTGATTCAAACTTGTCGATAGTTGAATGTCCGGGGAAATGCTGCCACTGAAATCATTATCACTAAAATCAATAATTTTTGCATGTGGAAGTCCCCATAACCCATCTGGGATTTTTCCAGATAAATGATTAATGTTGATTCTGAATCTTTGCAGAGACTTACACTCGCTGTAAGAATCAGGAAAATCTCCAGAAAAGTTGTTGTCGAGTGCAAGCAAGAACTGTAAGTTTCCTTTTTCACACAAGAACTTCGGAAAACCTCCTGAAAATTGATTCTCCGAGATGTCAATACTATTCAACGGTGAAAACCTGCCAAAATTTGCTGGAAATTCTCCAGAGAAGTTGTTTCCATAGGTAGAAAATGCAATGAGATTTCGCAAATCTCCAAACCCAGCCGGAATCTCACCGGAAAGGTTGTTGTCGTAAAGCTGAAAGACCACCAGATTCTTCAGATTTACAATATCATCCGGCAACTTTCCATACAGTTTATTCGCAGAAATATCAATTTCCTGGAGAAGAGTTAGGCCTCCAATCTCTGATGGAATTTCACCAGTCAAATTATTTACATAGAGCTCAATCTTGTTGATATTCTCTAACTTGGAAATTGATCTGGAAATTTTTCCAGAAATTCTGTTTCTTGAGATATCCAATGTCTGCAGTGCCTTCAGACCAAAAATTGATTCAGGAATTTCTCCACTCAAATTCGAATCCGCCATGTAAAGCCAAGTCAAGTTCTTCAAATTTCCGAGAGATTCAGGTATTTCAGACTCCTCAAACTCATTCTCTCCCAGACCCAGAGAAACAAGTGCAGTTAAATTTCCGATCCAAGGTGGGAAAACTCCATTGAAGTAGTTTACAGACAGATCAAGAACTTCCAAGTTTCTTAGCTCGGAAAGATCAGGAATGGCTCCAACCATGTCGTTTCCAGTGAGATTCAACACTCTAATATTGCTACATTTAATCAGCTGGGATGGAATTCTTCCAGAAATATTATTCGTCGGTAATGAAAATGATACAAGACTCTGCAGCTCTGAAATGGAATGGGAAATCTCACCGGAGAGAGACATATTCTCGAGATAAATTTTGGTCACTTTCCCGGAAACCGGATCACAAGAAACTCCGGCGAACTCACAAGGCGAGTCAGAATTTTTCCATGAACTGAGACAATTCGACGGATCCTTGAGCTGGTTTTTAAATTGGATCAGAGCTTCTGTCTCCACATTCAAAGACACTGAAGGATGGGATATATAGAGAACAAAGAACATGGCTAAGAGAGATTGGAGAAATCTGATCTGGGTTTTAGCCATCTGGAATAAGAACAGAATCTATCTGATCAACAACTGAAAAGCAACATCATTGTTACAACTGACAGCATCATTCGCCACAACCCAAAAGGCTGAAACCCAAAAAAAAAAAAAAAAAGAAAGAAAAACAAGACAAAAGATCTAGAAATCATCAGATTCTACTTGGAAAACGCAAAGACAAAGCAGAAATCATATGACATAACTGCAGAAATAAACAGTAAGAAGTAAATAAATCTGAGATTAAGATGTCAAATTTGTCTGTAGCTGTCTAATTATAATAATCAAGATAGAGATTATAAATGATTTGGTAGTACAATTTTAATCAAAGAGAGATTATTACTTTAAAGTCACTCCTGTTGTTCACCAGGAATCAAAAGAAAGAGCAACCTTTTCTATTGACAGAACTCCGGCCGATCCAAATTCTATTTAGGTGATCGATTAACCCACATTGTAGATCTCATTTAAACATTTTTTCTATAAAAATTCATGTAATGCAAAATTCACATTTGTATATTAGTTTTTTTATTGTAATATTATCTTATGTTCGTGGTTTTTTCTGTGATTTTTCTTGGAAAGATTTTTCTTTGTAATTTAGGTTTCTAACTTTCTTATTTTATTTTAATACGATAATGATTAACTAGTATATAAATTCAGAAAAATCAGCACAAATCAAATCAAATAATCAGAACCAGACAAAATTGCAAACAACATCAGAGAGAGAAAATCAACACAGATGAAAGAGAAAATTCAAGCAAATCCAAGCTTACCGAAGATTTTCAAGAGCGAAGGAAAGTTCTCTATCGTGGTCCTCAGTTACTCACTTGTCGGCTTTATCTTCTCCCTTCATGTCATTATCATCTACAATAACCAGAGCCGAGCAGAAGAAAAACTCTACAAAATCCATTTACCCATTAACGCAAATAAATAAGAAATCAAAAAAATGTTTCCAGGAAATGCGAAAAAACCCAGATATAGAGAGAGAGGAATAAGAGGGAACTTGCAGACAAAACTTACTCTGAAATGAAATGGTTTTGGAATTTAGCGACCAACCTCCATTATTGGGGAGAAGAGGAAGAGAGGAGGAAACAGAGAATCATGGAAGACAATAAAGGGTTCTTCCTCCAAATCAACGAAAATGGAGACTGCAACAAACGAGAAGAAGAAACTCTCCACCATTTTCACCCAGAGTGATGAAAAAGAGAGCGAAAGACGATCTTTCCACTAACCCGCGCAGTGAATTAATGGCGGCATAAAAGCCGACAGTGGAAACAGAAATTGAACGTCAGTAGTCAGATCAAATTTGTTGGAAATGGGAGACTACCATGAACGTTTGCTCCCAAGTTATACCAAAGTGATAATTGATCATTTCTTTCTCATAAATAAATTATAAATATTTAAAATAAATCATTAATTAATAATTATCATATACATGATGATGAGACAAAATTAAAATATAAATTAAATGATAAATTTAGAATATTATTTTTATTATACTCTATTAAAAATATAAATAATATGATGTTTACTTTCTTATTATGTCACCTTAAAATACATGTTGACATGTCAAATAATGATTGGTGTTAGGGGTGTTCAAATGTCGGTTCAGTTTGGTTTTGGAGGAAATTGAACCGAACCGACTAGAATTCGGTTTCAAGAATGGAGGCCGAAACCCGTCTGGAAACCAACCGGAAACGAACCAAAAATGTTCGGTTCGGTTTCGATTTTTGACAATATTAAAAAAAATTAAAAATAATGTTATTTCAGAGAGAGAGAGAGAAGTGAGAACGACGGAGAGACGAGAGCAATAAAGAAGAGAAAGACACAGACGAGAGAAAGATCGACAGAAAATAAAAGGAAAAATATAATGTAAAATCACAGATTCACAATGACCAGATTCAGAATATAGCAGAGATTTTGACGAAGTAGAGCGTCGCGTGTCGTCTGCCATCTGCCGAGCTTCGAGAGTCAGTCGAGCAGCTCGAGCTTTGCGACGCGTTCGCGTCTGCTATCTAGAGAAGAAGCTTCAGTTAGAGCGTGGACAGTCGAAGTGGCTCGAGCTTCGCGTCGCGTTCGCGTCTGCTGTCTGGAGAAGAAGCTTAACCTTGAGCATGGACAGTCGAAGTGGAGCGTTGCGTGTCGTCTGCCGTCTGCCGAGCTTCAAGAGTCAGTCGAGCAGCTCGTTCGCGTCTGCCGTGGAAAAGGAAGAAGCAGAATAGCAAATTGCCTTCATCTGCATTAGGATTTAGGGCTTTTATTAAAACTCTGGTTCAGTTCGGTTAATGTCGATTTGGAATGATCCAAACCGATAACTGAACTTAAAAAGTCGGTTTCAGGGGCTCAAAACCGAAGTTCGGTTTCCAGGGGCTCAAAACCGGTCCGAATCGAACCGATTTCACCGGTTCCGATTCGGTTTATCTGTTCCGGTTTGGTTTTACACACCCCTAATTGGTGTAATAAATTGCACCTTAATTTTACTAATCATTGTTAAATTATATTAAGAGAGTAAATATAGCATTGTGATTAGCTTTTATCATTGAAATTCTATAATTAATCTCATGATTAGATTTCTTCATGGATTTTTTTTTAATTTTGGTTAAAAAACTATATCCATTTTCACAAAAAAAAAAAAAAAAAAAAAAAAAAAAGTGGGTTCACCAAATCTCCACTAAGAAAGAGGCATTGCTTGAAAGACAAATCTCTCAAGTGGAGAAGAAATGCCAAATAAGAGATATGTTTTCCTCCGTTGATTCTCCTTCCCTTTTCTTGCCGGCCACGCCATAAATTGCTGTTCCATCTCTTTTGTACGTACGTATTACATGTGCATGTGCCGTATACGCATAAAATCAAAAGGGTGATAAATCGAAAGCGATAAGATTGTCTTTCTATAGTTTTGATTAGAGAAGGAATAACAATACTTACGAACACATTAGAGTAAACAATGCAACGATTCTGGTGAGACAAATAAAGAACTTAGGATTTAAGATAAAGAAATATGCATTAGAGAATTGATGATTGATTAAGTTCTAAGATTATGAGGTTAATCCAAAATATATGTTGGATAATGGGAAGTGACAAAACCCACTCAGAAGATAAATGAAAGTTGACTTCTCCATTGATCAAATCAGTGTATTTATGATATGGGTGACTGTCTTTCCCATTTTGCGTGTAGAATGTCCGACCAATTTATGTGGTTTTATTTTGTCATTTTATACCTTTTTTTTTTTAAAATAGAGAAAAATTCTATTTTTAGGATTAGTGATAATTTAGATGTCAATCTATTGTTTTGCGACCAAACAAATCTTAATAATTCAACGTTTAACGATTTAAATCCTACCGTTTGAATTTTCGTTAACTGGTGTTTGAACTTCCACGAAATAATGTAAGAACAACTAAAAATTTCTAGCTTTTAAGTTAAAAATCTGAATCCAGCCAATATTTACGAACTCGTCACGAACATGAAACTAACGTCAAAAATTCTTCGTTCTTCTCTCATTTTTTCTTGGTTTGAATCCATTGAGCTTCTTTGTGCATTTCTACGGGGATTTTTAAAGAAAATTTTAAAACTAAGATTTAAATCTTGAAATTGATACGTTAAGATTTGTTTCGTCGAAAAAAACAAGTTAAGGTCCAAATTCTTCTAATTCCAAAAAGATTAAAGTTTATATTGTAATTTTTACATTAAAATTTAAAAAAGAAATTATTATTTATTTGTGGTGGAGCCTCAATTATTAAGCCCGAACTGTTGGTACGTCTGTCTCTGCAAATAGAGACTTTGGTGTACTGAAAGACAACGTGACTTTATACAGTAAAATATTTTTAACCCATTGTTTTAATGTCACGTATATTCACTTTTTTCTAATAACATATGATTGTGATGCGACACATCAAAACAGTTTACTTTTTTTTCCCATTATTTAATATTAAATAAAGTTACAAGAAAGGCCTTTATCACAAAGTTCAAGCCAGAAAAAAACAAGAACTATGTGTCTAGTTTGAGTAGCCTTCCTTTTTTGTATTTATTTTAAAAATGTCATTTAGGGTTTAGGAAAGAAGTATATCGAAATTGTATAAGTAGTGACGCTGTCGTATTGTTATGATTTTCTGTATGTGGCCGAACAATCTTGTTACAACATTCAGTTCAAACCTTAAAGGCAATCAAATAATATTTACAAGAACGATGGCGTTCTCGGAGATATGGCGTTCTCGAGATATCCAAGACATGGAAAAGTTATGAAATTCACCCTATAAGTAGTCAAACATATGTACAAAACTTGCTGAATTGCATATATTGATGTTCAAAGTGTTGAGTTATGATAATATTCCGCTATCACAAGAAAATGAAACGATAATAATAGACAACTGAGTACTGACAATATTCACATCAAGGGTTATCGTACTCTTAAATTTACTTACAACTTCGACGCGAGATAATATTATTTGAAATTCTTGCTTGTCATAATTTGTAAAAAATGTTCAAATTACGTTGTAGTATATGGAACACCTTATTGGTTAGGGTTTTTATGTAACGTCATTTATGTGTAACATAATATTGATTGATAATTTTTAATATAAATTGTATGGTACAAGATTTACTACAGTGACATCATACATGTCCAAAACGAATTTCCAGCAGAAGAAAACTGCCTCCGGATAAGTCATCTTCCCTTATTTCTCTCCACAATAATGAATACAGACATTAGTGAGCTATTGATTCAGAATTCAGTGATCAAAATCTGTGTTTTTTAAACTGAAAATACACTTCTGATGTCTCTCCTGCAATAAACTTGTGCCTTCAATGTTCTTGTTCTGATTAAGATTATCAAACCCATTGAATTGCAATTGTTCAAACCTGCATAGTTTCTAACCTGTTTCTATTCTTAGCATTGAGTTACTGCTCCCACGTTCCACATTTTGGCTTCTGAAATCATTATTTTGTATTCATTTTCTATATTTGTTTAGCTTTTGCAGCTTCTTCTTGCAGGTTGAGTAGTACCTTTTACCTTTTAGCTTCTTCTTCCACCGTTGATTATTTCAAAAACACAATTAATGTGATTAAAAAGATGCAACAATACCAAAATGTTAAAATGTTCTGAAGTTCCCGAGTGAAATTCCTCGTTTGAACGCCGAAAACACGAAGAAATTCACTAAGAAATCAAACTTGTAGAGAAATTGAAAAAAAAAATACGAAGAAGAAGTTGAAACTCTCACCCTTGTTTTTCACGAGTGTTGTATACTCTACTTCTGGAAAATCAAGAATTTTTTATCAAGTCCAAGACGAAGATCTCTTCATCACTGGCTTCATTTGTCTGTCCTCTTCCAAAGAAATCATCCCCAAGTGTGATGGATCCTCCAACATCATCTTTGCAACCAAATATCCGGCGATCGACCACGTCTGGTACTTCCTTGCTTGTTTCCGACATATCTCCCTAGCTTTCCATCATAATACTCCGGCCAACTATCCTTGAGTAGGCGACTCTCTGCAAGTTCAATTGCTTTCTTGCCATTTGCGGTCTGCCGGTTTTGATGCAAGCAGCCGTCACCAGCCATAAGAGCACTGCAGGAAGAAGAGGTTAAGCAATCTCATATTTCCATCAAAATCGACGATGGCAACAACGGAAAATACGCATAATAATATGATCATGGAGAAGCAAAGATAAGGCGCAAAACCTGGCCAAGATCCACCATTATGATAGCTCCATCTAGTATTCTTCGGATCGCAACCGGTGACGATTCTCCACTCGTGACTTTCAATGGCAGGGTAGCATATTTTCAAAGGCATTTCTCCCACCAACTCTTCCCATCGAGATTCGATAAGATCCATGATAGCCAACGACTGCTCTATGGTTGCAAGAGAAGATAGAATTGCAACACAATTTCCCAATGCAAACCATCGGAAATCCATCCGAGCAGGGCTGACATTGCCGATAAAGTAGCCGCCCCGTATTGGCATGAAATCAAACACCCATTCCGGGATCGAATCGGGGATGACGTTAAACTTGTTCACAGCCGTGTGAGAATATTCTTCGGTTTTATAACGGTATATGTCATTCAGTTGTTGGAAGTCAAGCCAGAAATAACTTCTCATGTGGAAGCTCAAGGCGCTAAGGCGCTGCTCGATTCGCTCGATAAACTCATTTCCTTCAGCGTCGTGTTTCAGCATGGATAAGGCCGATCTCAATGCCATGAAGAAAAGTGCTTGAATTTCAATTGGACAGCCATAAATGCCCTGAAAAAAGCTTTAAATTACTGCATAATGATAATGAAAAACTAGCTTTTTTCACAAGGAGGTTAATGTGCACGAGTAAACAACTCATAACACGACGCTAGATGTCATTCATTAATAGGTTTGATAATTAAGACAAATTATAAATAGTTAAAAATAAAACATTGATAAAAAAATCTCACCATTCTACGATCAATCATAGAGCATCCATCAGCACAGAGCAGAGTCGGAAAAGTATCAAAACCCTCTGACAAACAAAGAGTCAAGATTAGTTTCATTCCCTTTTGACATTCCGGCGTCTCAGCCAGAGATAAATCCCCTGTTGACTTTGTATATGCACGGAGAAGAATAATCCACCAAAACCCAGAATCAACAGGCGCAACTCTTCCAATAGCGCTCTCACCAAAATCCGCAATTAGGGTATCTGTTTTCCGAACAGGATCATGAAGAACTTTGAAGCTTGCAGGCATGGCTCCTTCCCCAAGCTTGAACCTGTCAATTCTTTTTTCCCACCCTTGGAGACGTAGAGTTTTCAAGAGAAAATTTTTAACTATATCAGGCTCGCCATTCATTAGAAAAGCTAACGCACTAGGCACGAAATCCCGAACGAAAACCTGAGAAAAGGAAAGCGATGAATTTGTTTATTAAGATTTCAAAAGAACAAATTCATTGAAGGATAACACTTCAAACTGTAATTTACTTGATCATAATTCAAACTTCTTCTGAGGCATGATCATATGCAGCAATTGTGCCGACAGGTTGGCCTCGAAAATACACCAAAGATCGCCGGAGAGCTTCCCATGCTTCAGCAACCATGGGGTGGGGCTCAAATGAATTGCGAGCCGATGATGCAGGAGTGTTAAATCCTGACCGCACACCTGGCGAGAAGCTCTCGTAGTTATCAAGTCCTGCTCTAGCAAGGCTGATGGAGAGCTCACTGAGCGATCGCTCATCAAACGACCTCTGTCTCTCAATGTTGAGCCTTGGCCTGTCAAGCAGCCGCGAAAGATCATAATCGTCCATCCCGGAGATTGAGCAAAGTGAGCTCACATTTCGAAGTCCCGTCTCCTTAGTTCCATCCATTTCAATTCACCTGCTAAAAACAAGCTGTAATGCAAAATCCCATCCGCTGAAACGGGTGAAATGTCCATTGTTAATCTAACTACGTATTAAAGTTTTTGATTACTATCAAGAAGATAAGGAAATTAATTTCAGTTTTTTTAGCATAAAAATTAGAAATCTATCTATCCAAAATAGAATCTCTTTAAATTGTTCATTTCTTTCCAAAAAGTGTTGGATGTCAATTATCATAGAAATAAAACTTTCTAATCATCTCTACAAAATACAACCATGGAAGGGGAAAATCTGAAATCATCTTATAAAAACAAGTCAACGAAGTCAAAAGCCTATCTCTATCGACATCCAAAATAGGAAACAAGTTGCACAAATATATGCAAAAAATCAAAAAAGGAAAATGCTACAATCAGCCAATAACCATGAAAATAAAGAACACTACAATCAGCCAATAACCATGACAATAAACATTAAATACAAGCACGACATGATAAAACAAATTTCCAACACGCATTGGCAAAACATTATTTTATTCGGTAAAAAATAAAACAGACAGACAAATCACCTTCCCTTGAACCCAGATCTGAAAACTTGGAAAGAAATGTCAGAGAAATTATAGAAAAAACAGAAACAAACAGAGATTTAGAGCAGAAAGAAAACCTGAAAAAGGAACCTCGAGGACAAGAACCTCTGAGACGACGAACAGGAACCAGCCGGCGACGGAGCGAGCCGTCGGCGAAGAAAAGGGAAAGGAGGAGAAAAAAAGACATCTGCTGGTCAACCCCATGAATTTATAGCTCAAAGAGGGAGGGAAATGGAGAGGAACCCCGTAGTAGTCCATTCGGCTTCCAAAGTCAGAAATTAGAGTTTACCGGGCATAGCCGGTGACCAGAAGCCAAGCGCGACCAAACTTGTTGGAGAAAACGCACGTGGGAAAAAAAAATTCTGACACCCGTGTCCTTGCCCGAGAGATTCCATTCCATGAATTAATAATCTTTTATTTTTTAATTAAAAAAATTATATTTAAAAATTTTTGCTTTAAGTTTTTAAAGTGTGGAAGAGGTGTGGAGGGTAGGTCATGATTTTCTTTCCTTCTATCTAGGCTGATGATTTAAAAAACTAGTTACTTAATTCAAATTTAAACAGATAAATTCACTGTAAAATTTAAATTACTAATATTTGGAAAATAGATGTTCAAAAAATTAATTAGTTCAAAACCAAATACGTGAGTAATATTGTCCTACATCGACAGAAAGAAGGTCAAATATCTTGTATATAATATAAGGAGATTCCCTCAATCCTTGAGTTAGTTTTTAGAATGAGTTCTATTTCTCTCATTCTGTCATAATATCAGGGCTAAAAACTCTATACGATTTGAGAACCGATTAAACACGCAAGACGTGAAGGAAAAAAAAACCTATCATGCTAGACGTGTGGACGTGTGTTGTCCCACATCGACAGAGAGAATGTCAATGACTCCCTGACAACTCTCTTTCTTTTCTTTCTCATACTTCTAAATTGAAAAAACTTTTGAACTATCACAAATAAAAGCTTACGGTACCTTAAAAATATACAGATATATTTTCACTTTTACACTTAAAAAGATGATTATAATTAGGGGTGGGCAAGACCGGACCGCGGACCGAGAACCGGACCGGACCGTAGGTGTTGGTCCGATTTTGGGTGGTCCTTAACTGTTCTTGGTCCGGGACTAGTCCACAAAGCAAAAATCCTATGGGCAATGGTCCGGTCCACGGTCCATAGTCCGAAATTCCCGAAAGACCGGACCGGACCAAGAACCCAATAGTTTTTATGTTATGATAGTTGGATATATTTTAAATGTTGAATTTAGTTTATCTTATGAGATTTTATTTTAAGCATAGATTATTAGATTTAATTTGTTAGTTTAATTTAATATACGTTACTTTCATTTTTTATTCTTTCGATTAAGAGTACAAGTAAAAATGTGTATGCTGAGTTTATTGGAAAAATTTATATGCAATTTCAGAATTTTTTGTTTTTTTATTTTTTAAAAAAAAATATTCAGCATTACAATGGGAAAAACCGGGACCGGACCAGGACCGGACCGAATTTTTTGGTCTGGTCCGGTCTGGTCCGATCCTTGCACGGTCTGGTACTGGGATTCAGAATAAAATTCCTGAATCCCATGGTCCGGTCCAATTCCGGCTCAAGACCGGACCGGACCGGACCGGACCATGCCCACCCCTAATTATAATATTATCCAATTTAAAACATATAATATTGTATTAATCGGTGGAAATTAAAATCTCGCAGCATTTATAAGCAACAAGAAATCTTTAGTTCCATGTAAATTTATTTACTTATCTAAAAAATTAATTTTTATGAGTAATAAATAAAGTTATAAATAGTATAAATATTATTTTAGTTAATTATCGATTTGAACCCTGTACTATACATTTTTTTTATTTGCCCCCTGTACTAAAAAAATCAACAAACAGAACCCTGTAATTTGATTCTGTTATCAGTTTTGACTTTCTATCAACAATTTCATTAAACCCTCATTTAAAAAATTACTAAATGATCTTGGTTTCAGTTTAAATTTTTGCCACATGTTCACTACTTAATGAGAAGATAATCTTGAATTTTTCGTGAATTTTTAACTCATGTACGATTTATTGTAATTTTATTTTAGTATTTTATAAAAATATTATAATAAATCATACAAATTTTAGAAAATCACGAAAAGTTTTCTGTTATCTACCTATGATAGGTTGAACATGTGGAAAAGTTTTCAAATAAATCAAATATCGTTTGGTAGTTTTTTAAAAATTAATTTATAAAGTAAAGAAGAAACTGAGATTAATTTAAACAAATACTAAAAAATATTTGATTTATTTGAAAACATTTCCACATGTTCAACTTAATATGGGTAGATGATAAAAAAAATTTCGTGATTTGCTAAAATTTGTATGATCTATTATAATATTTTTATAAAATACTAAAATAAAATTACAATAAATCATACATGTATTAAACAATCACGAAAATTTTCAGATTATCTTCTCATTAAGTAGTGAACATGTGGTAAAAAGTTTAACTGAATCCAAGATCGTTTGGTAATTTTTTAAATGAGGCTTTAATGAAATTGTAGATAGAAGGTCAAAACTGATAACAGAATCAAAGTACAGGGTTCAGTTTGTCGGTTTTTTTAGTACAGGGGGCGAATTGAAAAAAAATGTATAGTACAAAGTTCAAATCGATAATTACCAATATTATTTTTATCTAATTTGAGGAATATATTTTTCCAAATAATATTAATTTTCTTGAATTCTAGTTAATAAAATTGCATTAAATAATATAAATTTCTATATTTTCGGAAGTAAATAATTATCAAAGAAATTCAAAAGGTATATAAGATCTCCTTCTTGTTTAAAGCTTCTTCCTTGAAATTGAGCAGAGAGAGATGAAGAGGGTTGGGGTGGTTGTCTTTATGGTGGCTTTGTCAATCTTAGGATTGGCATCACCTTCTTCGTCCTTAGATGGGGAACAGAGTTTCAAGGTGGACGGGACGGTCTTGGAGCTTGACGATTCCAATTTCGATTCCGCTATTTCATCTTTTGATTTTATCTTGGTTGACTTCTATGCTCCCTGGTGTGGCCACTGCAAGCGTCTTTCTCCTCAGGTCTCTTTCTCTCGCTCTATCTATCTATCTGTTTATCTCGTGTTTTTTTGCTGGTATTGGCAGTCCGTCATCTTCTAATTTCGTTCTTTTCAGCTGTCGCGTTGGATTTTAGTTTTGAATGCTTAAGCGCGCTGATATACTTTAATTGAAAATTGAAACAAGTTTGGAAAAATATGTAGGAACTATAAATCTAATGTGAACCGACTATATGTATTCCGAAATTAGTGTTTTTTGAGAAGTTTTAGAAATTGGATCGTGTAGAATACGTAAAATTACATGGATGTATTGGCTGTGTAGTGTTTCTGATGTTTTACATGTATGCGATTAAGTTTGATATTCTAAATGTATTGGCGTAATCATTTTCCAATGCTTGTAAACTAATTTCACTTGTAATGTCTTCTTCCATATTACAATGATATTTTTATGATTACTTTTCCCACTGGCGACTGATTAGAGTGATATTATTTCACACACAATTAGTGCTTTTGCATGAAATTTGAAACTTTTAGTCAGATCACTTGGGTTCACAGTGGCTGGCTGATTCAAAAGACGGATTGATTTCTTTTATTTAGAAACTTGCCTGTTTCTTACTAAATTTAAAGACTAGTGACTTTATGGGTGAAGCGTTGTTGTTCTTGTTTACTTTGCCTCCTTGGATTTCTCTTCGTTCTGAAGGTTGGGTAGTTTTCTTAGTAACTTTACAATCACGATATTCATCCTATTTGGTCACTTTTTTTTTTTTAATCAACTTGGAGTATGAGCAGATGGAGGTTTTTTCATATACTTTATTGGCTGAACGAGTTGGATCTGTATATTAATTGTTTAATTTAATGATTGGTTTATGACTGAAGTCAAAATTTACTGACTATTTCATGCGCAAGTTTCAATCAAGCACACTGTGGTGTAAGTGTGTTATCCTATATCATCTAGATTTGCTTCTTTCATACAATGGAAAATAGCCATTTCTTGAATTTTCCCATAACTAGAGTCTGTTCTAAATTTGAGAAGTTTAACTTCTTCATATTTTATGTTGCAGTTAGATGCGGCTGCTCCTTTGCTTGCTGACTTGAAGGAACCTATAGTGATAGCAAAAGTAAACGCAGACAAATTTACGCGTCTGCTAAAAAATATGATGTTGAGTATGTTCCTGATTTTTTTACTTTTATTTTCAATGGCACAGTTTTTTCCGTGATGCACAAATGTTCCCCAAAGTACAATGGAATCAGTCTATTTAAAAGAATGATGTTAGGGTTCCAATGTAATTGGACATTGCTTCGACTTATCTTTGCTCCCAATTACCTTGTTATTGACATTTTTTCTCTGTATTTTATTCTTGATCAACTTTATGTATCTAAGTATATCACTAAATTTGCAAAAGCCTTGTAAATTTATGAATTTCATTAACACTGAATTGGTTAAATTCTGATGCATGATGATAAAACATCATTATGGTACAGTGCATACCCTACATTGAAAAATCTTTATGCATGGCGTCCCTAGCGACTATCGTGGACCAAGGAAACCAGATTTACTTGTGAGATACCTGAAGAAATTTGTTGCTCCTGATGTCCTCAATCTTGATTCAGACACAGCTACCAAGGAATTTGTTGAAGCATCTGGCACTTTTTTCCCTATCTATATTGGCTTTGGGCTTGAGTGAGTCAGTTATCTCAAACATTAGCTGCGAAGTACAAGAAGAAGGCATGGTTTTCTGTGGCTAAGGATGTCTCAGAGAATGTAATGGTGTCCTATGATTTTGACAAAGTTCCGGCGTTAGTATCTATTAATCCTGCCTATGACAATGAGAAGAACAATTTTATGGCCCCTTTGAAGGTTAGTGTACACCACATATCTGTCTAATTTTCCACCTCTATAAAAGTTATTACAATCAGGATACTTCTTAGCTTCTTGTTATTGAATTTACTTTCACACCCTTATTCTGAAGGTGATGAAATTTTGTTGCTTTCCCCCATCTTTGTGATCCAGGTTGAGCTTAAAACATTTAAAGATCTTCTTCGGAAGAATTCGATGCCATCTTTTAGGAAACCTACTGCTTTAGCTGATTGTTAATTAGAGTTGTAATATTGTAATATACCATGCTGACCTTTGTGCATTTCCATCATCACATTTTCACAAGATTTGCCCTAATATTGGTCATTTATCATTTTTCTTTATGCTGATCTTCATGCCCTTGATTCATCATCTTCTTACCTGTGGCATGGAGTAAATTATAACTACTAGAATTGCAAAGGAAAACTAGGAACAAAGATCCTATGAGAAGATGGATACCTCGTTAAAGAATAAGTGCATTGATAATGTGATGCCAGTTTTTGGATGTAATTCTGAATCTGGTTTCTCCTTAATTCTCTGGTAGCCAATCTCCTTGAATAGACATTAGGGGTTCATAAGTAACAAGCGTGTTGCCAGCAGTACTATTTGCACTCAAATGAGATGTAAAACGTTTGTGGTTATATTGTTCCTGTTCTATCGGTCAATCACTTATTACATTCTTATTATCCTGCATCTTTGAGTTCAGTCCCTCTGGTGTCTTCATTTTTTCTTTCAGTTCATTATCTACACTAGATATTCCATGTTTCTTTTCTACATTTGCAGATCAATTCTTGGAAAGTTTATTAAACAAAGTCTTCTCCCTCTGTCTACCAATAATTATGACACATTAAAGCTATTGAAAGAAGAAGAGAGGAAAAATCGTACTTCGCTCGTGGAGGACGAGGCTGAAGATAAGACTAAAAATCTGATTAAGTTCCTGAAGGCGGGTGCATCTGCAAATCGTGACGTGTATATTTGTGATATGTTGGGATTAGCAGTGGAAGAGTTTGCTGAACATCGAGCTAATAGAAGACGGCACTACCAAAACTTGTTGTTTGGGATGGAAAAGAAGAATATTTATCAGAAGTCTCTAGAACCAAAGTTTAAACACCTAAATAAGAACATCCCACACCGAGACGATAAACAGTCATACGAAAAAGGATTTATATATGCCATTCTCGATAAGTTTAATCATAGATAATCTCCTAACCATCTCTTCAATAGTGGAAGATCATTCGTCTGTGAATGTGCCAGTACCGTAACGTGGATGTCCGTTCCAATGCTGACGAAAGTAACCCATTCAATCTAATTTACCATCTTGAAAATAAATGCGTTCCCTTGTTAGAACAAAAAGACTAGTGGTCTTATATTTGCTTTGATTTAATCCATTTTCTTGGAGAGTTTGTTTGTGAATTTGCATGCATGGTTGTTTTTGATTTAAGCATTTGCTTCGAGTTTGTTTCTCAGATATACATGCAAAATTTACAGTGGTAGCATGGTTTTTAGTGCATGTACAAATGCTTGGCCACAGTTTTTGTACGAATTCTTCTTATCATTACTTTGTAGAAAATTTTTCGTGTTCATAATGTCGAAAAATTATTTACTCTATTACGTGTGTGAATTCATATTACAGGTTATTGGGTCAAAAAACATTTTGGAGACAACCAGCGACCCAAGTTTCGAAGTTCCTAGAAGGATACAGAGAAGGAGACTATGGAACATCGACTGGCTGTTCGCATCATTTTTGGGTTACATCACTCCCTTATTGGCATCATGACGGTGGTATATTTCGTCTTTCTGGTTGGAATTTTGATGTCATCAGACCATCAACGTGACGTATATGATGAGATCCGCTTCAGAGTCGGGCAGAACCTGTTTATCGAGCCAGGGGTTCTCTTTCTGAAGTTAGAAACGATGAATATAGAAGTGGAGATAAGGAAGGATTAGATCTAGAATTTTGTGTTGCTATTTATTCTGATCACACGAAGATTATTATGAGTTGTTTTCTGGACGAGAGATGTAGTGATCCTTAAAATATGTGCATATTTTATGACATTTGTCACACGATGCTCTTTTACTGTCTGAATGTACCTGTTAAGTGCGGACGGGACTGGCCCCTGGGTTTATCCCTCTCTGGGAACTGACAATAAAATTGTACCTAGCAATGCCCTCTGTTTTATCCCTCCCTGGGAGTCTGAAAATCTGCTGTGCCTGATAGTGCAACCTTCTGTTTGCCATTCCCCTTAAGCCTCCACTTATTACCCCCCTACTCACTGAAACGTAATGTTCTTTACTGCCACTGTGGTTCTGAAAACCGCATGCATAGCATTCCTGCACACGCATTTATTGTTCTTACTGAGTTTTAGACTCATAGATGAACCTCTGCTGTAGGTATGAAACACCGAACAAGAGACTTTGTGCCTCAATCTGACGAGTAGATGGCTGGTGGCTCGAGCTCTCGGGGTGTTCTGCGTCCAACACAGTTTTTTGGTCCCGAGTTTTAAATCTT